>JAHDVF020000720.1:0-14057 GCA_022606425.2 Lepidostoma basale | reverse complement strand
CCGCATAAACTAACAACCCACCAAATCACCTTCCAACAATGTTCCCATCAGACGTAAGAAGAATAGCCACATGAGCTGAACCTCTGCAAGCCAGAAGATCCAAGTCCAAGACAACTGTGATTATTTTTACATGGGAATCCTGAAAAGTACTGTGGCAGTCAACGTGTTAAGTGATCTCCCATAATTTTTAACCCTAAACTCTTTAAAAGCGGAGCGCTCTACCTTCATTACAGTTCTCGGGATTGGAATTCCCGGAGATTATCTCTGGGATTTTATGAAATAAGAATTACTGATATGTTTTTAAACATGATATTTACTAACATAAATTAATTATTTCGTGCTAGATTCATTTTGTAAGCTTTCGTCAGTCATTCTCAATGTTATGCCCAAATTATTATACATAATATACACTCCGTAAATCTCTGTACAAAAAAAATATCCAAGGTATTCTTGAATCCCTACATAAAACACGTAAATAAAATATTAACTGTTAAATCTACAACACTTATAATATCTAAGAGAAAGGCCTCATTAGTGCGTCGCGTTGCGTCGTCGCAACGGATAAACGCACTGCATGCCACACCTGCGTTTAATAGTGATGATCAGTTTTTTATGAGTGTGGTCAGCTTTGAGTATTTGATGAAAACCTTAGAATCCGTCGCAAAGCTGCGTCTCAGTCAGTGTGGATTTCAGTCTTCATTCGACAATGGATCTCTCGATCGCTTCGTCTCTCGTCCGTCGATCCGTTAGAGCGTCGTCGCCTGCGACGACGCAACGCATAATGTGGCATGTCACTAAAAAAATATACGTAGAACGACGCAGCGTTGACGCTGCGACGACGCAACGCAACGCACTAGTGAGACCTTACCCTAAATGGGCGAAAAAATATGACCAAAATGATTTTGTGCGTCTCGTAGAAACAGGATAACACTATTTTTTGCGAACAGATACCAGATGTAGTATGAACGATACCAAACAACATGAATATAATGTATTCACATGTGGTTTTTAATTTCGATCTGTGATTCTCAGAGTCCGGATATTTCTTGCGACAGTAGAGAGATCGGCGGATGACAGCTGTCTTGATTTGGAAACAAGGACTCGAGAATAGCGTAAGATTAATTTCGCAATAATTATATTAGATTTCTCAAAATATATTGTTAACGTCGAAAGGGATAGAGAGTGGGCGTGGGACTACCGAAAATATCAAACAAACAGGGCGTGGGACTACCGAAAATATCAAACAGACATTAAGGAATGACAGCGTCCTAGAAATAAATAGGCAATATATATGGAAGGTAAGGGTGGATCGGTGCTGGTAAAGGAAGCATGGTAAATACATGTAATCGGTGTTGAGATCAAAACATTGTACAATTGATCGGAAATCATAAGCAAGTGGAATCGTGAAATGTGGCGGGTCAAGGCCGTGCCACACTGTTTGAAACAAACTCTCCACAGGGGTGACCTTGGTGGAGAGCTGTGAAGCCCACGGTTGGTGTAGCGTCCACACACTGTTGTAAACAAGCTCTCCACACGTGGAATGCGTGTTTAAACGCGCGTCCGTCCACAAAGTTTGTTGAAGGTCAAACGAATTTTGGTTTAAAACAAGTGTCTACATAGTTTTAAACCGCTGGTGGAGACCGATGTGGAGAGCTTGTTTAAAACAGTGTAGCCCGGCTTTCACCAATATACGAGTATGTAATCAAACTTCTAAAGGTTGTTTTTTTAGAGGTATACCATACATATTCAAAATGAAAAAAAAACACATTAAAATAATGTTAATGTCTATGATAATGGCTTTAATAGATAAATTTATGCCATTATTGTTTGAATATGATTTCGGGCATATGAGCGCCACGGCTAGTTCGAATGAAGCACAATCGTGAAATCCAATTTTCGACAATTGTCGTCTTTGTGGATGCGTATTATCCACTACAGTGTACGTGGTCGAAAACGATCCATGGTCTTCCGAATAACTCGGATGGACGATTATGTCGATCGTAAAATGGACGTAGTGCACGATAAGTTTGGCGAACCGAACCATGATTTTGAAAATAAATTTGCACAATTTACAAACGCTGTTCTGACGTTAGTCTATTCATGGTGAAATGGCAAAACGTACTGACTACAAATCAACTGTCAAATTGACAGTCTGTAGAAACAATGTTGCCGGTTAAAAACCAAACCTCTAAAAAGAACATCCTATATAAAACGGTAATTTTCATTAATAAAACTAACTAACCATCACGTCGTCTCCCCGAAGGGATAAGTAGAAAGAGCAGACCGCCACACTGTACTTTCCTGACATGTTTCGCTCGTTTCCTCCACATTCATACATCGTGTAATGCACGCACATGGATTTCTCCGACTTTATTTTATACAACAGGTCGTTAGAAACCAATTTTTTAAATGATTCTCATGACATCAGGTAGCCAATTTATCGCAATTTTATTGTCACGTGAATTTCACACCTGGCCAAAGACAGTGTGAAAATCACACTTCCATCGCCGGAAATCGAACTCGGGACCTTCAGTATGCCACTGTGCAACGAAAGTCGTCTTCTCACTTATACTCGACGAATATTTGATTGATTTGATCGCGATACGTTTTCCTCAGTAACTTCCATTAATATTCAACGCTTACTACCGAGTTTACACCATTGTTCAACAACAAACCATCACGCCGTTTCTCTAAAATGATGGGCAGTGAGAATGGACTTTCAATTATGTCAAGACACACTTCTATAGCTTTCTCCTCATTCACACAGCGAGTCAAACACGTACCTTTTAAATTTGATTAATTTGATCACGCCATGTTTTCCTCGATCTTCCCACAATCCATTAACATCGATTGATTTATCAAAGGTGTAAAATAACAGTTACATAAAAAAATTGATTTACATTCCGGAGGGGAAGTGATTAAAAAAGTTTGAGAAACTCTGATTTGGACGTACAAAACACATAACAACCGGTTTTTGTCATGGCGAATTCGACATTCGCATACCATTCCGCGCCTATGTGCTGCCCATTCATAAATCATCGGCAAACGATTGTCCGGGCCTAATACGCCGGGCACGCTGGAGAACCACGGCGGGATGGTGGTTGGTGGATGGTGGATGGACCGAGATTAAACCATTTAACAAGCGCCTGCGAGATAATTAGCTCCGCGCTCACCATCTCACCATCCTAGGCCGGAATGACGAGATTGATCGACTATACACACACATTCATAATACACCAATACAGATGTAGTGTATAGTCCGTTCATTCCGGGGAGATTGTTTGCAATAGTGTGAGTGACACTTTAAAAGAAACTAAACGTTGTTTTTATTTTACTTTTTATGAATAGAAAAAAATCAATAAAATAAATAATAGATTTTTTATTTCATTATTTCAAATACCTGGTGTCTTGGCTAATGGTGTCTGGAAATTCCAACTTTTCTGGCAAATTTATGTTATAATTGGAATTTCAAAAACCATGCCACAAACACAAACATCAAAATTAATTTACTTTACGTCATAATAATTTGAGACAGTAGTGATTTTCTAATCACCGAGTATTTTAGAAGCTAATGCCGTACAACGCGCCTAATACGACCCAGAAACCAATCAGATAGCGCTCTATAGCCAATATAGGAAGTGTAACTAATACAATTGCAAATAATCTCCCTAAAGTGAATAAACTATAGCTTAAAACATTGTTTTTCCTTCAAGTTTCTATAATATCATCCCCTTATTATAGATACTTACTTATGGATCTTACAGCCTGGTTTGATCTCAACAATGGTGTCAAACAGGATTGCGTAATATCCCCATGGCTGTTTTATCTATATCAAATCAATCAAATCAGTTTATTTTATCAACAGACAATTCAAATTTCATTTTTAAGGCATCTATTGAGCAATATGGACAAGTGTATGAAAGACCTGAAAGGATGACCCAATTAATAAAATTTTAAAGGTCGTCCATGTTATAAGTCGAATGAATCGATGTGCGTGTAAAACTTGCTGTATTAATGTAGAGGAAGCTAGAGAGGTGTATCAGGATAAAGTAGTGTGGCAGTCCATTCTTTGTCTACTCTTCTGGGGAAACGGCGTGATCGTTCGTTTGTTTGTATATTACAATGGACTAGAAAAAAATATGAAATGGTCTATGGAACAAACACGGGTTGAAACGGTAATTTGTGACTAACTAACTAACCATCACGCCATTTCCCCGGAGGGGTAGGCAGAGAGGATGGATCGCCACAATGCTCTGTCCTGGCATACCTCTCGGGCTTCCTCTACATTCATACATCGTACCATGCACGCACATCGATTATTCCGACTTCGAATGTGACCGCCTTTTAGTAATTGATTAATTTGGTCATGCCATGTTTTCCTCGGTCGTCCTTGGCTTCTTTTTCCGCTCACGCTGCTTTTGTACAATTTTTTAACCATTCTACTCTCATCCATTCGTTCCATATGTCCAAACCATCTCAGGGATCCTTTATTAATTTTATCCATGATACAGTCATCTGCCTTACATTTCTTTCTTATTTCATCGTTCGGTTTTCTAATTTGTCACACATATTTACCGTATTTTTAGGACCTTTTAGGGTCCGATGTGTCCTAGCGTCCGGATAATATGATATAAATCCAGTACACGCATGTTTAAGTGTTTATAGTTGTGTAACAAATGAAAACAAAAATAATCATAAAAACAGATGTACATATAGTATGTACAAATGGTAATAATCCAATTCTCCTTTCGGTCCGATGCGTGAATCATGCTATACGACCAACCCTAACGCCTTTTATAACAATACACGAACAACTATTTTAACAAAGGGGGGAATATAAAAAATAAAGGGTGCAGAGAGCCGAGTCTGGAATTAAAGACGGAAGTATTTAAGATCATAAATTGGGATGGGAACATAAATAATATTACAAGAGCATTCCTTGGCATATCTAAAGTCAGGGGAAACTAACCCAGGCTTTCACGGAGATCAAATCATGTTATACCGTTTTCTGGAAACCCGCTAGAGTTCCGACCCTTATGTACGGAAGTGAAGATTGGAGTTGACAGAAAAAGGATAAGAGTAAGACAAATGGGGTAGAAATGAGATCACTAACAAGAATGTGTGTATAAATAAGATAACAATAACGAATACCCAAAAGTGGAAAAAACAGTGTTTTAATTCATAAAAATTCGTCATTATGGAATTACACCGTGTTAATTAATGCCTTAAGTTTATCTAAAAATGAAAAAAAAAAAAAAAAGGAATCATATTTTTCCATTCACACTTTTTATTATTATATCTTTTTAACCCTTCTTCTCTACATTCATTTCTTATGTCCAAACCATTCTATAGAAATATATCGACTGACGCAAAGATGGCAGTGCACAATGGAGCTCTAGTGCCGACCCTTATGTATGGAAGTAAAGCTTGGAGTTGGCAGAGGAAGGATGAAGTAATATAAATGCTGTTTAAATGAGACCACTAAGAAGAATGTGTGTTTAAACGAGAAGTATAAAAATTAAAAAAAAAAAGGAATGTAAAGCGGATGAATGCGTCCTAAATAAAATCAAGAAAGGGTCAAGATGGTTTAGCAAATGGACGAATGGATAGGGGAAGAATGGTTTAAAAGATATATACAATAAGTGTGAGTGGAAAATGAGTCGAGGAAGATCAAGGAAAGCGTGGCATGACCATCAATTACTAAAAGGCGACATTGTTCGAAATCGGAACAATCGATGAGCATTCGTATCACGGTGTATGAATGTAGAAGATGCGCAAGAGATATGTCAGAATCGAAAAGTGTGGTGGTCCATCCTCTCTTCCTACGCCTCCGGGAAACGGCGTGTCGGTTGGTTAATAAGTTTATTGGGGTACAGTAATTTTAATAGTTCACAAACAATTTCAAGTCCAACAAAGAGGAAGGAATGGGTCATGACATTTTGATTGAAAGCTGAATTCATTGCCCCGAATTATTATGTATTGATGCTTGAATAATGATGTTAAATTTCGTATATTTTAACGGTAGGTAGAAATTTATTCTCTGGGATCTTGGGTACAGGGCGTCTGAACTCAGGGGATATTTCGAGAACTCGGCCGTGCTAGAGGGTGTTGGTCTTTTTGTCCCCGATAGATTTCTCAGACAGCGACAGCACAGATTGTTTTACCAACCGGCCACCAGAACCAATCTGCCTCTGGTGACACCGGTGGGAAGAGCAATTAGTCTGCTGAACGCGGTCTCCTCGGAGATCGACGTCTTTTATATAAGTGAAAGTACGTTCAGGGGACAAATACTCTTGACTTTAGAAAGTAAGTTGTCTTCCTAATGTCGAACCATCTCTAATGCGTTCCTGGTACTTTTTTGTATTTTTTTATAATATTTTACCTGTACTTAATAGATGCCTTAAACATTTTCCTGTTTGTAATGTCTTTTGAGTTAATAAACTGATTTGATTTGATTTGAAACTCAATTACTGTTTATTTATTTAGCTATTATATTGATTCTCGTGACATGTGATAAGTAGCTAATCTATCACCATTTTATTGTCACGTACATTCTACACCAGACGAAAGACAGTGTGACAATCATACTGCCATCGTCGGGAATCGAACCCGGGACCTTCAGTATGGCAGTGGAAGCCCTTGCCACTCTGCCACGATGGTTGTCATGTCTCGTGATATCCTCGTGTTTTCTACAGACCTAAGAGGAATAGCCATTTAACTGAACCTCTGTTAGTAAGAAGATCCAAGTCCAAATATGTCAAATAAATCAAATATTGAATGTCGGCCATGTGAGGAGTTAGAGAAATCGACGCGCGTGCATGACACGATGTGCGATGTTGAGGAAGCGAGAGAAATATGTCAGGAAAGAAAAGTGTGGCAGTCCATTCTTTCTGCCTACCCTTTTGGGGAGACGGCGTGATGGTTAATTAGTTAGTTTTCTAGTCCAAAGGTTAAGAACTACTTCCACTTTTGTCTTTATATCGACAGTGACCGGTTTCGCCAGGCTCGCCGACATCGACAAATAGGTCAATGGGTTCTCTAAGCGCTGTTGGAACAATTCCATAATTCCAGACTGCGAATATGCCCTACTGCATGGTGGCCGTGTTTCGGAGCCGTATAGTAAACAAACACAGTACTGTCTGTGTATCAAATTGAATGTCGGAAAGCATACCTCATCTTTGCTCCATCTTCCCTTGTTTATCAGCTTCCTCCCAGAACTGCCTTTGAAGATAGCTTCATCTGTGGCCGTCGAGTCGTCTGAGGAGTCTTCAACGCTCTCGCTGTCATAGCCGGGGCGACTGGAACAAACACAAATAAAACTATTAGCAACAAAAACTTTGATAATGCCTTAGACGGGCGAAACATGTCATTCACATAAAATTTAATAAAACTTCTAGAAAACAGCCGTTTTCATTCGTTTTAGTGATTTAATACGGAGTTTAACATCATTGTTCAAGAAACAATAAATAATAAACATGAAAAAGGCAATTTTTTATGAATTAAAACACTGTTTTTTCAAATTTTGAGTTTAATTTTTTCCGACATATTTTGAAGATTTCACGCTTCCATCACAGGAGAACGATAAAAACTAAAGTATACCAAGAAAAATAAACTCAAAAGTGGTTGTATTTCACTTTTAAAATATCGTCATTACGGAATACCACAGTTATTTCCTCAAGATTATGAAAATTGTAAAAGGGGGATAATTTGAACAAACCTTACACATTCAAATATAATAATGATAATAAAAAAAAACTTTAAATACTTATTAACTCATTCCAAAAAGCAACACGGAGATGTTACACAAGCGAAATTGTGTTCTTCTAGGAGTTTTATAGTTCAATTTATTCAGAAGACAGACGTTTTCATTCATATTAATTATTTTATATGGAGTTTTACATCATTGTTCACGAAACAATAAATAACCAAATGGAAATATGTGTAATGAATTCAGTGCGAATGAAAGCGTTATGAATGAAATAATTGAAGGTTCATTAAGACAGTTTGTGTACGAGTATGTAGAACGAACGGATGAGGGAAGAATACATTAAAATGTGTAAACAGGCAGGGCTGTGAATGAAAATATATGCCAAGGAAGGTTGTGGAAAACATATCATTAACAAATTTGGTAAATAACTAAAAGGCGGCCGTGTTCTAACTCGAAAAAATCTAATAATGTGCGTGCCACGTTATTCGAATGTTGAGTTACAACAGGATTGAACGTTGTAGCGTTTATCCTTTTTCTAATTGGTTTATTTGACACTAGCTGACCTGTCGAACTTCGTACCGCCTCCGAATCAATAAATGTTGTGTTAACTTATAATCTCAATTAAATTCAGTTTTTTTTTAAGTTACAATAAATTAAGTTCATACAAAATGAATAAAGTTCAATAAATGTGCAAAATTCGAAATGAAATGCTTTCAATACAAAATGTATGATAAAACCATATATATATATATATATATATATATATATATATATATATATATATATATATATATATATATATATATATATATATATATATATATATATATATATATATATATATATATATATATATATATATATATATATATATATATATATATATATATATATATATATATATATATATATATATATATATATATATATATATATATATATATATATATATATATATATATATATATATATATATATATATATATATATATATATATATATATATATCTATATATATAAAACAAAGTCAAAAATCGTGTTAGTTACACCATTTATAACTCGAGAACGGCTGGACCAATTTTGAAGATCTTATATTTGCTGGATTTGTCTCCGTTCCGGATAACATAATAATTATTAAAACATTTGAAAAAATCACTTAAATGATTTAAAATTAATTATATTTGTCGTACGTTTGACTAAATTTGACTTAATAAACGACGTATAAAATCAAAATGGCGTGTATTTTAGTTTCGGTATCGCCCGTAGGTGGTGTATTGTTGATGCCAGATGTCAATACTCAATGTGAAAGATTTGAGTTGAGGTTATTTTTTAATCGTCGCCGGGATTTTTGGTTTTCTTTATTAATTTTAGATTAACAATGCCCAAAGTTATGAAAATCAGTATAAGAGAGACTATTCTAAAAGTTAAACCACTTTTGGGAAGGAGAGCAGAGAATATTTGCGCCATTAATACCATTCGAAAAAGATGAAAGATGAGTGTTCCGTGGAGATTAAATAACCGATTTATGATTAGTGAATAATAATAAAAATACGTATTGTATATTTTGTATTGATTTTATAGGTGTATCTGTGTACATTCGGTCCAGAGAATTGTTACCATAGGAAATTCAGCCGCGAGTACTTAATAAACGAAATATTTGGCTAGATGAAGACGAGGAATTTCTTTTTTCAATTGATAGGGACACTGAATCATCAAACTCTTCAGATGATGAATATGATGATGTTAATGATGAAAACGGAGTTCATTGATGGATCACACTTATTCAAAATTATGTTGTCTGCTATTTAATTGTTTTAACGTGTTTTGATGAATGTCGGAAAGTCAAAGGTGTTAGTTTTTGAAAGGGAAGAGCAAATGACAGTTTGTAATATAAGTGTAAATGAAGAGAACTTGGAACAGGTGAGGGAATTTGTGTATTTAGGTAGCATGTTCACAGCGGATGGCCGAACGGACAGTGATGTTGAAAAAAGGGTTGGTGCGGGTAACAAAGTGAATGGAGCTTTAAAAGTAGTTATTGGAAACAAGAATTTATCAATGAAAGCGAAAATGGCCGTTCACAATGGAGTTCTGGTCCCAACTCTTATGTATGGACGCGAAGCATGGAACTGACAGAAGAAAGATGAGAGCAGAATAAATGCGGTAGAGATGAGGTCCCTAAGACGTATGTGTGGTAGAACGATGTATGACAGAATCTCAAATGCTGATATTAGGAAGGAATGTAGAGCGAAAGAAGGTATTATGAACAAAATTATGAATGGTTCGTTGCGTTGGTTCGGACATATGGAGCGCATGGGTGAAGAAAGAATGGTTAAAAAAGTATACGTTAACGATGTAAATGGAGTAAGGAGTCGAGGTAGACCGAGAAAAACATGGCATGTCCAAATTAATCAAATATTAAAGGTTGGTCATGTCAGAAGCCGGATGAATCGACGTGCGTGTATGACTCGATGTATGAATGTGGAGGAAGCCAGAGAGGTGTGCCAGGATAGAGTAGTGTGGCGGTCCATTCTCTCTGCCTACCCCTGCGGAGAAACGGCGTGATGGTTTGTTGTTGTTGTTGTGTTGTATTAAATTCATTTATTTATAATAATAAAATAATAAGAATGATAATAATCATAATAATAATTCAAACAGTTATTAGAAGGAATAATCATACATAATATAGAGTCAAAAACGATGAATCCTAATATATTAAAGACGATAAACATTATAAGGAAGCAGATTACATTAGTAAGAAAGGGACAAAAATGGAAGGTAGTATTAATATTTTTTTGGTAGATTGTATAAAGGAAAAGTTTTTAATGTACTACATATATACTAAGGGGGAATAAGCTGGAATTTGGTTATTTATAACATTCAATTCACGTGCCTTTGCTTTAAAAATTTAAAAATTTTCTGATTTATCAAATTTTTTTTAAATTGTTTGCTATATGCAAAAAAAATGTGTTTTTGGAATTGAAATGATGGTCAAAATTCACACAATGATTCTGTTTTTGTATTAAATGTTGTGTTCATATAACCTCTCCAAAATGATCGACCCGTCTTTCCAATATACACGGCATCACAATCCTCACAATTAATCTGGTAGATTCCACTTTGGTTGAATATATTGTCGCGAAAAAATAAAAAACACAATTGTGATACATAAAACAAAGTTTTTAATTAACAATTTATAATTCATTTTAAGTATTAATGCAGGCTTCCACGTGAATTATATTCCATTATAATTAATATTTTTAATTTTGACATTTGCACATTTCATGAACTTAATTCATTTTAAGTATTAATTGTAATTCAATAAAAAGGTGAATTAAATTTAGCTAATAAGTTAACACAACATTTATTGATTCTGAGGCGGTACGAAGTTCGTCGGGTCAGCTAGTATATATATATATATACATATATACATATATACATATATACATATATACATATATATATATATATATATATATATATATATATATATATATATATATATATATATATATATATATATATATATATATATATATATATATATATATATATATATATATATATATATATATATATATATATATATATATATATATATATATATATATATATATATATATATATTGTATATATATATATATATATATATACAGGGTGTCCATGCTGCGAGAGCAAAGCTTCAAGGGGGTGGTTGGGGATGATAAAATAAGCAAAAAATCGTTCTACAGGGGGGGGTCTAAAATGTACCGTTATCGAGTTACAGGGTGTTTAATTTTTTTTTTCGATTTTTAATACTATTACTAATAATTTTTTTTCTCAAAAACCATCAATTTTAAAAACTTAAATTAAATGAGATTCAATAGACAATTATTGTACCTTAATTTTGGTATATCATTTGTTGATCAACGCCATACCAAACTGAAGCTATTCAGCTTCAAAGTTGAAAATTTTTTTTTTTCTAAAATTTTGAACTTAAAGTTAAAATATCTCGAAAAAATCATTTCATAATTTTTTTATTTTTTATTTTTAAATTATTTCTTATTTAATTTCGCATCAAAATGTTGAAAGTTTGAAATCAATCCCACTTCAGACAAAAAAGTTACAGGATTAAACACGTGCGCATGTGCGCCTCTTCAGTACATTAAAATATTAAACTCCTATAATTCATTTACTTTTAAATCTCAAATTTATTAATAGTATTTACAATAACTTAAAACTAATAGAATTTTATAAAAAATTTTCAAAATGGTCACCGTTTTTATCTTTACAAATTTGTAATCTTTTACTTATTTCTAAGTTAATATCTATTGATTCTAAATTTTCCTGCAATTTTTCTGCGCCCAATGTGATCCTTTGTAGTAGATGTTCTCTGCTCAGAATTTTCTCCTGGTATACATTATCCTTGATAAAACCCCACGCATAAAAGTCGAGTGGTGTTAGGTCTGGTGACCTAGGTGGCCATGATGTTGGTCCGCCGCGTCCAATCCATCGCTCTCCAAATGTTTCCTCCAAGTAAGCTCTGACAGACAAGCGAAAATGAGGAGGGGCAACCATCTTGCTGAAATGTCAGCCTGCTTCGAATGTTCAGGGGAACTGCTTCCAATAACCCTGGTAAAATATTAGCTAAAAAATTTAAGTAAAGATCACCAGTTTGATTGCCTTCAATGATGTAAGGGCCTATTAGTTGCTTACCTATTATGCCCATCCAAACATTAACACTAAACCTGTGTTGGGATTTGACCTCCTTCTTGCAATGTGGATTTGTTGTGCACCAGTAATGTAAATTATGAAAGTTGGTTACTCCATCTCTTGTAAATTGGGCCTCGTCTGTCCATAGGATGGTTCCTAAATATGATTGATCTCTGATATTCCTCAACAGCATGGCTTCACAATATGCCTTACGGTGTACTTTGTCTTCTGCATTGATGGTTTGGACCGGAGTAAAGTGATAAGGGTATTGGTTGTCACTATGAAGCACATTCCACACAGTGCTTTTTGGTAATCCGATCCTCTTTTCCACCATTCTTGTGCTGGATGTTGGATTATTTCTTATTTCTCGCAAAACCCTTTCATCGATTGCTGCTCCTCCTGCACTGCTTCCTCGTTCTCTCCTTGTTACAAATGTTCCTGTTTCACATAGCCTTCGGTGAATTCCAGTAAAAGTCCTCGCAATGGGCTGTCTTCTGTTCGGGTACCGCGCTGCGTATGTTCGTACCGATTCCAATGCATTTCCATTGCATAACCCATAAATAAAATGCATTTCGGCCAATTCTTGGTTACTGTATTCCACCATTTTTTAGAAAGAATTAAATTTATAATTGTTCACTGAGAATGTACACACACGATTGATTGTTTTTAAATTTTTGCAAAGTTATTTATTCAAAAAATCAATATTAATCACACCTAAAAATGAGATTTAGAAACAAGTTTTGCAACACCACCTGCTAATGTAAAGACAAATTTTTATACGAATGAATTATTGTTGCAAAAATAATTATTTCATGTTCTTAGAGCTGCGGATTAACTGTTTACTTAGCGTTTTGACAGAAAAATTTACCTAAGCCAAACACCGGATTAATAAGTACATGGATTTAATATTTTAATGTACTGAAGAGGCGCACATGCGCACGTGTTTAATCCTGTAACTTTTTTGTCTGAAGTGGGATTGATTTCAAACCTTCAACATTTTGATGCGAAATTAAATAAGAAATAATTTAAAAATAAAAAAATAAAAAATTATGTAATGATTTTTTCGAGATATTTTAACTTTAAGTTCAAAATTTTAGAAAAAAAAAAAATTTCAACTTTGAAGCTGAATAGCTTCAGTTTGGTATGGCGTTGATCAACAAATGATATACCAAAATTAAGGTACAATAATTGTCTATTGAATCTCATTTAATTTAAGTTTTTAAAATTGATGGTTTTCGAGAAAAAAAATTATTAGTAATAGTATTAAAAATCGAAAAAAAAAAAATTAAACACCCTGTAACTCGATAACGGTACATTTTAGACCCCCCCCTGTAGAACGATTTTTTGCTTATTTTATCATCCCCAACCACCCCCTTGAAGCTTTGCTCTCGCAGCATGGACACCCGGTATATATATATATATATACATATATATACATATATATATATATATATATATATATATATATATATATATATATATATATATATATATATATATATAGATATATATACATATATATACATATATATATACATATACATATATATACATATTATATATATGTATATAGTTAGCATATATATATATATATATACATACATACATATATATATATATATATATATATATATATATATATATATATATATATATATTT